>CAKMRK010000759.1:0-36905 GCA_928213465.1 Penicillium sclerotigenum | reverse complement strand
TTCAAATCTCTGCATTTCTGTATCGGCTCTGCTTACAATTTATATGGAGCCTTGATTACATAACTTTAATTACAAAACATGGAGGATAAATAAATCCTCCGGTATGCCGGTCTTCATGCTCCGACAGTTTAGACTGAACTTCACAGCAGATCTGAAACTCGTCTATATCCGGCCTGACTCAGGAGATCGATAACCTCATGGATTACATCAACCCGTATCATCAGCTTTCATGATATTTGCCTGAACTCGGTCAATTGGATGCTTATACCCCAGTTCAACTCATGGGTGAAACTCTTGATACAAGTACGAAACTGCATTATCAAATCCAATGTGCCTCCATGCTGATATCAGTAGAACAATTAGCAGAGGCAGAAAAGACCACGGTGCTATCTGAACTTGTTAGTAAAACCGAAAGCTACAACACAAACGCTACAAATGGCGCTTTGGTAATACCAAAAACACGCTCGGATGGCTTAAGATGGCTTCGTGCTTATCTTCGAACATAGCAAGTAAAAGCCCCAAGTAGCAGAAAATCATACTAATTAGATACTAATGACAAGAATTAATAGCACTCCATTTATTTACACGATGGACAAACGGCCTGAGACGGAACTACTCGTCGCACACTCCTCTCGCGGCCGCAAGGCCTCAGCCTAATTTTCGTTCGTCGTGGACCTATACGATGCGATCCCCGGAGTACTCAATTTTTCTCTAAGCCAACCCCGACCAGTGGCATAACGATCTATTTAGCTCCCAGACAAGCAGTGTTTTGCACAACCTGCGCTGTACGGATAACCCAGCCTGTCCGACTCATGCCAGTCCCAATAACCCCACCCAAGCAGACATTTAGTATATACGAGGACATATTGGGGAAGAGGTGGATATCCCGGAACGCATTGGGCGAATCTGCTGCGCTCAATTTGCTGTCAGCCGAGTACGTATCGGGTAGTAGCCCCAAAGCGATTATATCTGTGTGCTGAACTGGGTCAATAAAAAAGGTGTGCCGCCTGCTGATGATCATTGTGTTGAGTGGGTGTTTGAAGATTTGTGGCATGTGGTGCTCGGTATGGAAGGGGCCCAGTAAGTGTTTTTTTTGGGGGGGGAGACACAGTCTTTTAGTTACTTTGGGATACTGATGGCTATGGCTTTGTCTTCAGTTGCCCCTCGTTATGAACAATGCAGGTGTGATAACTTTGGATGTGTAAGTAATAATTAACGTGACTAAAACATGGATTTAAACATATTCCTAAATAGTGCGGGCCTTTGCCAACGGGCATAACCCTTACAGCATGTATCATATAAGAAGCAGCAGAAACATAGATAGGTGTCTAGGAATTAGGGCCGCCTCGGACACAAGTCAAAGATGACTGATGATTATTTCAAGTCCAGTTAGGCTCGGATTTAGTTTTCGATCCCGATGCTTACTTCCAGTCTCCGATTTAATTGTTAACCCCGATGCTTAGCTCCATTCTCCAGCTATCTCCCGGCCCTGGGGCCGTAGTCCGGTTACTCCGGAGTTCTCAAGAATATATAACCTAGTTGGGCGCAAGTATTAGGCAAAAGCTCAGATCTATCCCCATCAATCATTTCTTTCACTATGTCCACGAAACCTGTCACAAGAGTTGCCATTGTTGGAGTAAGTCTACGGCCTCGTGTCCTGAGTTTTGCAGGGCCCCCCTCGAGGAGCAACTGCTGACTATCACCAGGCTACTGGCCGCATCGGTGGAGCCTTTGCCCAGTCACTTTTGCAATCAGGCCAGCATGAAGTCACAGCTCTCACCCGCGAAGATAGCCAGGGAAAAGTTCCCGATGGAGTTCGAGCCGTTCAAGTGAACTACAGCAACGAGGACTCACTTGTCAAGGCCTTGTATGGCCAACAATTCCTGGTGATTACTCTCGGCGTCCGAGCTCCTGAAGATCTCCATGCGAGGATTACCGCAGCTGCCGCAAAGGCTGGTGTCCCTTACATCATGCCTAATGCCTACGGATACCCTATCAGTCCCGAGGGCGTGAAGGATAATGATTTATATGGAAAGCGTGTCCTTAGTCGAATTGATGACGCCCAAAAGGGTGGCTCATCCTCAGTGACATTGCCATGTGGTTTCTGGTACGAATGGAGCCTGGCAGGCGGCGAGCAATGGTTTGGCTTTACGATTAAAGACCGGAAGGTGACCTTTTTTGACGACGGCACTCGCATCGTTAGTGTCAGCACTTGGGATCAATGTGGTCGCGCGCTGGCCGCTCTTCTTAGCCTGCCAGAGTCGGGAGAAACCCCTGCGCTTGCTGACTTCAAAAACAAGGATGTCCTGATCAATAGCTTCCGCGTCTCGCAACGCGATATGCTAGACAGTCTGCATCGTGTCTTGGGCACTACAGACTCTGATTGGGAGATTACTCACGAGAGTGTCGCTAAGCGCCTTGTAGACGGCACTGAGGAGATGGCTAAGGGTGTTTTTACTGGGTTCGCTAAAACGCTTTATGCAAGCGTATTTTTGCTAACCAACAAGGAAGCCGATTTTGCGGGGACAATGGAGTTGGCAAATGATATATTGGGGCTACCTAAAGAGGACTTGGACGAAGCGACTAAGAGGGTGGTCGATATGGTGACTAGAGGATGGACTCCCTTTGGTTGAATGTGGTCCCACCCATATTCCTGACCCTATTACTCCTAGGCAACTGTTCTTGCACTTTTTGGTGCAAGTACATAGTGCTATATATACTATGGTATCCTTTATGTCTTCTTGAATGGGGTTTATTTTACAGCACGAGCGTTCATCTAAAGACAATTTAACAATTTTTAAGAGCCCAGTATCTTATTAAAAAATTCGGGAAAAGGCTGAATTAGTTCAAATAATGCTAGGCCTGACTTCCAGGTACCTCTCCCCTAACTCCTTGAGAAACCCTAACATTAGGTCAATTTATGCCATTACGTTCACGAGAGGACTTCAATGTGCCGCTAAACTCAATTTTGCCGTTGCCGTTGTTATCAAAATCTTTGATATGCTCCGCTGCCTCCGCCTCATTCATTTAGTAGCCTTGGGCTTGGGCGTTTTAATAAGTTCGTTGGCAGTGATGAAATCTACAGCCAGGATATGTGAGTGACATGGGTCAATAGTTTCAAATAGAGCGACATACGGTAATTATTGACACCCTGCGACATAATCTATAAGCACGTAATTGCTCCATAATAAAGCCGAGGCTGGACTTGCAGCAGCTTTAAGACTTCCTTCCACTTCTTGACCTCTTCATAGCTGTATCGGGACTGTGAATGTGAGTAGCAATACTAAACAGATATTTGCGAGGGCTTACCATTTTGATTGTGTGCTTGGGATACGTGGGAAGAACCTATTGATTTAAGATGAAAAAAATTAGAATTGGGCCTAGCAGGCTTTTTAAATCCATTGCAATATAAAGATGCAGTCGTAGATGCAGATTTGACCTTCAGAATCCCTGGCGTTATCGCCAACTGCTGCGTCATCAGTAATGCACGAGATTCCAACAAGAAACTTGCCAGACATTGCATTGCAGATATATAGATCCAATTTGTTCTGGTCCAGTTATGATCATTAAACTCATGGGTAGCTTTTCTTTTGTTTGTGAGACGGAGGAACGTAAATTTAAATACACTGTCTGACTAGGTTATGACTTTTACCGAAGGTCCAGCTATACCCCATGCAATACCAATAAATTTGAATCTGAAGGGTTTAGAACACGGCTACATGGAGAAGAATCTGGCTGAGGGTTAATTTGAATGGAATTTATCTTTCTTTTAGCAATCAAATACAGCGCCCAAATCACAATATTTTCCTCCCAACGAGGAACCTATCATCTCCCGCTGCTCTCTCACGCGACAGAAAATCAAATCTTTCCACTTGGCTTCAACAGCGAGACCCCTCCATTCCAAATGCCCGACTTTCCGGGAGAGAGCACACCATTAGGATCCAACATATCCTTTAAGCGTCCTGTAAACTTGTTGAACGCAAAGTTGTTGAAGTCCAGCTTGCCCGCAATCCGGTCCATGTAGCGCACATGCGTGCGGTACTCCATATATCCCTGCTCCGTACCATCATGTAGCAAGTTGTGAAGTAACTCGAGGACACGTGCCTCCTCTCTAAGCGTATAGATGACCAGCTCGATACCGACCACGTAGCGCGGGTAGACATGGAAGTCGGCGAAGAAGTCGAACTTTGCGTCAATGGTGCGTTGCTTCGCTGTCAAGTACCACTCGTATAACTCACGTCCGGATGGAGGCATAATAGGCGAGAAGTCGACGTGTGCACCACCTTTCTCGGATCGGCTGTCGAGGATGCCTAGCGGGGCGAGCGTTGGAATGCCACTATGCGGAATCTCTTCTTCTTTGATCTCTGCCGCGGTGATGGCGTGGCCGGGGGTTCCAGGGAACTCGCGCAATTCGATCTTCACACCTGGGATTGTGGAGAACGCGCGTTGTACGGTCTTGATTAATGCTGGGAGCATTTCTACTGAGCCGTATAAGGAGAAGTAGGCTCTCCAGAATCCCAAGTTATGTTCCGTACGGAGTCCGTCAAGTACGTCATATGGTACGTATGAGTTGGGCTTCATGTACTGGGCCAGTTTAGCGTGAACAGCGGGGATTTTGGATGTGAGGGCGATGCGGAAGATGTTAGCGATAGAAGGTGAGTTGAGAATGATAGAGCGGCGCATCAGGTCTGACAAAGTCCCGACGAGGGGGACGAGGTCTGATTCCTCCGGAACGCTGACTTCGAGGGTAGCGTACGCCTCGGGGGCTGGAGTGATATGCATGCCAATCTTGGTAACGACACCTGTTTTTGTTAGTGATTGAGTTGCCGGAAAGATGGGAGAACGTTAAACCTTACCGAGATTGGATTGGTAGAACAGACCGTCAAGGGTTGGGCCAAAGCCTCTGTTAGATGGTAAGTCAGTATATCGTTGGAGGGATAACAAGCGCGAGGCCATGAAGTGTGAACATACCCCTTGTATAGCGCAAATGCTTTGTTATCCTTCATCGCTCCCATACCCGTGCGAAGCAATTCACCATTTGGTAGCACAACTTCCATGCCGCATTGTGACTGCGAATGCTCTCCATTAGGCGTATATCCAAAGCCTCGATCCATGGTATTTCCTAAAACAGAACCCCATCCAATGGCGGGCACCGATGGCCAGAGCTTCAGGCCACGTCTTTGGATTTCCTCGTAAAGGTCGAAGAAGGATACACCCGGCTCGACTATTGCGTATCCGTACTCTCCGTTCACCTCGATGATCTTGTTCATTCGGTGCAGATCTAGAATAACGCAACCTTTAACGACAGAGCTGGATCCACCATATCTGCGACTGTTAGCGATATATTGATGGCATAGAGACGTGACACATCGTCGACGACATCATCGAGGACATACCCCAGGTTTTTGCCTCGTGACACTGTCCACAAAGATACCTTGTGCTTATTTGCAAGCTTGACGACCTCCTGAACTTCTTCGACAGTACTGGGCCGAACAGCACCGCTTGGTGTATGTGTTCCTGCGGTTGAGAATGGATCACCGTAAGATTTCACGCCTTGAGTACCCTCAAGTGCGCCATGACTAGGGGTGCGAGAAATGTTCTCTTCTCCAAGAACACGGGCAACGTCATCAAAGAAATTGCCCAAGACCTGGGGGTCGACGGTTGGAGAGCTATTTGGTGCCATTGTGTTGCTATTGCAAGTTGAAGATTATAACATGTCTATAGGGAGCTATGGGAATGCTTATTATATGCGCATATTTTCCTGGGGTCATGGTCAACAAAAGTTCTTACTATTGGCAGGAATAGGTTACCAGCAGTCAGGAACATCCGGGGAAGCTCACCCGGGGTCAATTCCCCCACGGGCGATCCCCGCAAAATTTGGTCGCTGATATTGACCCACGCACTCCCCATATGAGCACTTTCGGGTAAGCAACACGGCTAATACATCTCGGCAATTATATTCATCATTATTGGTGAAAATACCTGTTTTCTGGCGAACATGGCAGTTAAAACCTAGCTAGTGAAACCTAGCTAGTGGAGGGGCGTTCGAGTAGCAGAAGAGACCCGGAGGCCTCATTAATACACGTATTAAGAAATACATAGTAACGTATCTACATAGTTCGGGGGCTGTTATCCGAGAGCCCTGTATAGGTGTAATAGCCCGTATTTTGTCTTAAAGGCTCCGATAGATATCTACTATTCATTGGAGATGACCAGAAACTATTAGCGTAGCTATAGCTATATACAATAGTAACGAATATCATAATAGCTTTAGAAATTAAGTGCTCTTTATGCCAACTTCGTAGACTTTTTCTTAACAGCTAATACTATAACCTTTCGGGGTAATTCTTATAGAGAAATGTTATAGCCGGCACGATCGAAATGAAATTATACATTAGTGAAATTATCGTATTTCCAACCGTGGATGGTTCTACCCGTCCACGTGGACTATATGATGAGTAAGCGGATGATGACCCGGGGGATGCCCCGGAAAGATGAAGTCCCCGGAAAGTTGAGTCCCGGGGATAGCGGGGGTATACAATCATCCCCGCTATTCCGAAAGTGTAGATCACACGAAGTTGTATTCGCCTCACTATATCCGGGTCCGTAATGATTAAATAAAAAGGTATTTGAAGGACACGCCGTTATCTGCAAAACAACTTGATTCCTTTTTGCTACACATGATCTTGTCTGCTTGCTTTTGAGTAACAATCAAAATGTCTGTCCTCTCTCAAAAACCTCGGAAGCAGTTCCCAAACCGCCCGCAATTTTCGGGGTTCATGAAGCCATGCGGAGTTGAAGGAGAAGTTCAGAATCTAGAAGTGTATGGCGAGATCCCGGAAGAAATTGATGGGACATTCTACCGGGTCATGCCAGACCCCCAATTCTCACCGTTTATCGAGGATGATCCGGTAAATTGATGCCAATTTTTAATTCCAAAATAGCATGATAGACTGACATGAAAACAGTGGTTCAACGGCGATGGCAATATTAGCGCCTTCAAAATCAAAGATGGTTCGGTCTCCTTCAAGCAGCGTTTCGTCCGAACAGAGAAATTTGTCCGAGAACGAGAGGCTCAAAGAGCATTGGCTGGTACGCTCCCTTAACCTTTCACAAGCTCATGTAGAACTAATTCTGTAGGTAAATACCGCAACAAATTCACCGATGCTGTGGAACTCCAGGTCCGTACCACAGCTAACACAAACGTCGTTCACTTTAACGGCAAATTGTTGGCTCTGAAGGAAGATGCTCCGCCATATGCGTTGGATCCTCACACCCTCGAGACAAGCGGTCTGTATGACTTCGATGGACAGTTACCTAGTTTGACCTTCACCGCACACCCGAAATTCGACCCACGCACAGGGGAGATGCTATGCTTCGGATACGAAGCTAAGGGTGATGGAACACCTGATATTTGTTATTACCGCATTGGGGCCGATGGAAAGTTCTTGGAAACAGTGTGGTTGACTTCGCCTGTTGTGGCTATGATTCACGATTTTGCTGTCACGGAGAACTGGGTGAGTAATGGAGTTATGTACTTCTCGCAAACCCTCTTCTAATATTGTTCCCTCTTGATATTTTAGGTCATTTTCCCTATCATCCCTCTGCTCTGTGACATTGAGAGAATGAAGCAGGGCGGCGAGCACTGGCAGTGGAGCCCTGAAACTCCATTCTACATTGGAGTGCTTCCACGACGAGGAGCAAAGCCATCCGATCTCAAGGTACTTTCCCCACACCCTATCGTTTTCCTTCCACCATCTAATAAGTTGTCACTCCTCACAGTGGTTCCGTTACAAAAACTCTTTCCCGGGTCATGTAGCCAACTCCTACGAAGACGAATCTGGCAAAATCTTAATCGATCTCGCACTGAGCGAGACTAACGTCTTTTTCTGGTGGCCGGATGCACAAGGAAACGCCCCTGAGCCGAGTTCCATCCACGCCCAGCTAACGCGGTTTACTGTCGACCCTAAATCCGAGGACCTCAACTTAGTGAACTTGACGGTCCTCCAGACCGACAATTCGGAATTCTACCGCATTGACGACCGCTTCTCCGCGCAGCCGTACAAGCACTGCTTCTTTAACTTGATGAACCCTGCCCTCGGAACCGATTTCCCGACTATCATGCCTCAGCTAGGTGGTGGACACCCGCTATATAACGCTCTGGGACACTTGAACATTGAAACTGGAGTAACAGAGACTTACTTCCCCGGAAAGACACATATGGTGCAAGAGCCAGTTTTCATTCCGCGACGCGGATCTACCGTTGAGGGCGATGGGTACGTCATGGCTCTGGTGAATAACTATGTTTCTATGTGTAGTGAGTTACACCTGCTGGATACCAGGGATTTCACAAAGGCGAAGGCCATTATTCTGCTGCCGGTTCGGTTGAGGCAGGGATTGCACGGAAACTGGGTTGAGAGCGAGAATCTGTAGGCTGAGGCTTAAAGCGGAGCATATAGCAAACGGAACAATGGCGAGCAATGTGGTTTATGTTTACACGATTTGACACAGGTTAGAGTCATAAGACCGAACACCATCAGTTGATCCTTTGCTTTGAGACCAGATTGACAATGAATTTATTACTTCTCTACCAGTTTCATAGGATTCCAACTTTAACATATTCATTACTCCTACCGCCCATATCATAACGCAATAGTTAGCCGACGAGGATTAAAAGTCACGGCCCACAGAAGATAGAGTAGAGTGGTGGTATAATGCATATAGAGGCAAGCTGATAGGTTTGTTAAAAGGTATTATCCATGGATTTACTCCTACTCCTTCTGAGACCTTCAAGCGAAAATGTTTCTTTTTTTTAAATTTTTTTTTTACCAGGGTTCTTCTCAGATCTACGCCTTAGATCTTTAAACTTACGAATCTCTGTTCTGCCTAGTGTCCTGCGAATTGTTTAACAGCTCGAGGGAGGTTCTACATACCGAATTGTGGAGCGTTGGGAGATGGTTGCTCGAAATTGAATTTCTGCTCGCCAAATAAAACCTATTCCGAGCGAAACTATATTAGATTGTAGACTAAGGTTCCACCGTAACAGTATTATAGTGCTTACGAAGTATAAAAATGAGATGGCCCCCATCATCTACGCTCCTATAGAGCCCTGCTAGCACTATCTGACACGGTAGGTAGAAAGAAAAGCGGTATAAAAGTAGACTTCTAAGAAGGTTAACCCTATTAATACATATTGAAGACTAGAAGTAAATTAGAGAAAAGGATAGAGTAGTAGACGGGGAAAAAGAATAGAAAAGGATGACGTAATAAGGGTGTGTAGGAAAAAAGGGCTACTCCGTAAGCGGTCAACCGACCCGTGGAACTCGCATACGTATGGTTGATTGAAACCCCGGAAAATCCCTGGACCGCCAAGAGGCGTGCTCCATACAATTTACAGATTATGTTTAGTCACCTTCGTCCGCACAGATTGGTAAATAGCGGATTCGTGTCATTTTCGTTAGTTAAAGTTATACAAATCTTTCATCTATACCATACATTGTTGTACGGACTTTTGTCAGGAGGAAAGGTAAGCTAAGCTTCTACTATGTGTGGTCATGTGACATATGAGCGATCCGAACATTTCGCAACCAACCTACTCGGGGATTAGTCAGAAGCAGATCCAGTGCAAACTATCGAGGTCGCATATTATTATTCTGAAGTTTCCTTTGGACGAGGGTGCTTCTCATAGTTATCCCATGGCAGACCAACGTCCTCAGTATCCGACCCCGTCGGCCGGTGATTCCAATCACATCCGACCGACAAAAACACAGGGTCACAAACGCAAGAGAGTATCTGTGGCATGTCGGTCCTGTCGAATCCGCAAGTCTCGTGTATGCTATACAATCACCACTTGTATATTCTATATTCTGGATCTGATTGCTGAATTTTTCAATATCGCAGTGCGATGGCGCACGACCGTGTTCGACCTGTGAAGATATGGGCGGGGAGTGCCGATATGAGCAGCCGTACAGCCAGGCTGTAGCAGTAACTGACGCTGGCAGCAGTGAGCGGTAAGTCAATTTGTTCAGGATGCCTACACGATCTAAACTCGGCAGTATAGGCCAGAGGAGAGTCTGCTCGAGCAGCGGTTACAGGCAATAGAGAAAAGGTTGAGGCTACGTAGGCCAGATGAGCAATTCGATAGCCCTGACATGCATACAGCCACCTCTCCCAAAATCCAGGAGAACCATGAAACCCGAAGTACTCCGGGAATGAAAGGGCCGTTGGATCAAGACGATGAAGTGGATGGTATGGGCGCCGTGGCACTCAAAGATGGGGCTGATGAAGAAGAATATTTCGGTACAGTTCAACTTATCACTGCAAATTATTTTATGGGACCCTGTCTAAAGATAAGAAAGGTGCTTCATCTAATGTGGCCTTCTTGCGCTTCATTATTCACGCCGTGGGCCATCCCGTCAACTCGTCCGACAATTTACCTGTTTCCATCGATGGCCAATCAAATGATGACCGCTTCGATGCATTACTGAGAAGACCGCCGGGTATCAGCAGTCCAACCGAGACTCAGGGAAAAGTTCGCATCGATCCCTTTGCGCTTCCCCCTCAAATGGAATCAAACGCCTTGTTGAATTTGTTTTTCACCACCGTGAATTTGATGCTTCCCTGCATCCATGAAGGCTTGTTTCGAGACACGTACAGGAAGCTACTTCTTGACGGGACTCGGAGTGTTCAGAGATCCTGGCTGGCGAGTCTGAATGTCATACTCGCCCTCGCGACAAACGTTATGACGGCGACTTCACCGAATATTGAAAGGGCCACGAGGGCCAGTATGTATTTTGAAAGAGCAATGGAATTGGCGAAGGCATATATCTTGGGGCGTCCTTCATTGGAAACAGGTATGGCACCCATTCAATATCTTGCGTTCAACCCACACTGACGGGCTTAGTGCAATTATTCCTTTTGATGGAGGCGTACCTTGAAGGAACTACGTCTTCATCGCTTACCTGGACGTTACATAGCCTAGCTGTGAAAGGTGCGTATCAACTTGGTCTTCATGTCATGGACTTGAAAACCATGTCGCAAATCGATCGGGAAGTGCGCAGGAGATCATGGTATTGGTGTGTTATGAATGATCGGTATGTTTCTGTAATCTCGTATATGGTGAAGTATACTAATTATGATCAGCTTTCTGAGTGTGACTTACGGTCGGCCCCCTTTAATTCCCTTGTCCCATGTGAAATTCGAGGCCAGTCCCTATGTACCATTCAGCAATGTGCCTATTGGCGTTACCGTGTCCAGTCTGGCTTATTTTGATGCAATGATGTAAGCAAGTCTTCATCGAAGATTTCTGCAACCTTGACTAATTTCCATAGGTCAATTACTCACATCATGGGCAACGCTCTGGAGCGTCTCTACGACCAAAATCTCGGGATTTGCACCCGTCTCCCCATGAGTGAAAGTCTTAATCAGATATCTAAACTGTGCTGGGAACTAGCCCAGTGGAAGGATAATCTTCCACCCTGTTTACAAATATTCACCTCTCAGGACACGCTGGATGACGTCCCTTTGACTGTCGGAACCACGAGACTCCGCGTCCTACTTTCTCTCCGCTTCCTCGGTGCGAGAATACTTATTCTACGCCCAGTACTTAGCCAATTTATCGATCTGCCGGGTATGACAGCATCGAACGAACATCAAGCGGAATGGCTGCGGAATTCAGGTGCTGTTTTGCTGGCAGATTTAGTCCGCACGTGTGCCGATATCCTGCAAATCAATACGAGTATTTTGGCTGGTTCTAGACATGATCAGAATCTGCTTGGGGCTTGGTGGTTCTCTTGTTATTATAGTATGCATAACCTGGTTATCATGATGTGCTTGATTATTACTAATCAGGTGCAGCATTCAACTCCTCCCTCGCGGTCTTGGGAATCCTTCTGATAAACAGAATTCCCGCATACTCCGGACAATTATCTACCTTTTCCGTGTCTGAACTGCGAGGTTTGCTTGAGACAGCTGTGGATATTCTAGGTGGGTTGAACAGGGGCAGTGAGACCGTCATGCGCTGCCGGGATACTTTGACGAGGCTTATCACTGCATTTGATTTGGATGGTAAGTATGCCTACCCATTTCTTGATACCACTTCATATGACTGACAAATCAACGTGCAGCAAATGTATCCGGATTCGCACCAGCATCATTCTCACTATCCCCATCCAGCGCGTGGGCGTGGCAACTAGTTAATCCGGGCTTGTTCAGCTCGGAGGCATCCTTAAGTCTTGCTCCAGGAACGGTTGATGTTATGTCAAGCTCTCAGTTGCCAATATCGACGAATCTTGAAGTTCGCCCAGAGCACGAAATCTTTCATATCCCTGGATGATTTGTCGTGACTCCACTGTATCCACCTCCAGTCCTGGCGGAATCGGTCCATGTTGTGGATTAGAGGGCAAAGAGGTATCGACCTAATAGACTGAACGGTTATCGACTTTATAGCTACGTGGCATCTGGTATGATAGAGCCCTTTTCCGCGCAGTTCATATCCTAAGGGAGGTCTAGCCTGACCGAAGAGATATCTCTTAAGACCAAGTCCCGAAACTAACCTCTATGCCATCAAAGCCACAGTATAGACACATTCTGCCAGTCGATACCCTTTCGTTCAAAACCTGCACCGGGCCCTCAAATTATAACTTCAATTTCATTGGCAAAAAGGTGGCTGGAAGACATTACGTCTTTCAGAGAAGCACTAGGTCCCCCCTCCTTCCACGAGATGTGACTTCTGGCACAGAAAAAATCAAGTCTATGAGAGGTGCATACGGTAGCCACAAATTGTTCTTCAGGCTTAGCAATGTTCTCGACTACTCGATTGCAGGTTGCTTGGTGGCAGTATTATTGAACAATGCTATGAACGGGTTTGCGACCCGTATAAAATAGATAGAAAATACAGAGTTTTGATAAGAACTGCCCGCAAGCGGTGCACGAAATAGGCCAACGGGAACGTACAAAGCTGGAAGCGGTAAGAATAAATCGAACGCATATGGTCCATGGGTCGAACTGCATATTTACGTCATCATCTTCACCTCCCCACGATTTCTAAGACTCACTCTTTCCCACCCAATGCTGCTAAACTTGTAGGCTACACCATGTCCGATAAGTTGAAAGATGCAATTCTTGCCGAGGCCAAAAATACTCAAGCAGTTGCTCAAGATGTCATTACGTCGGGCGCATACTTGTATCCATTCAAGGTAAGTAGCTATGCCCTTCAAGAAGAGTGCGTTCCGACCGTCTCTAACTGCAAATGAGCGGATATTCTTAGGGAATTATCTACTTTGCGACCCATAAAGACCTCTGGCGCCCTTTTATATCTCGCGCCGGCCGAACCATCACACTTGGAGTAGGTGTCACGAGCGTCATGTTCTTCTTCACGTACATGCCGCAGATGGCCATCATGGCCTTCACTAGTGGCCCATTGGCAGCTATTTCCGCCGCAATTCTCGTTCTTGGTGAAAGCTCTGCCATAACCAACGTCCTATCACGCTCATTGCTCGCCGAAGACGCCCTAATCGACACCTTCGATGGCACTCTGGTCGCGCGTGACCAGGCGCCACTTGTAGCGCAAGGACGCCAGATGAAACCCCGATTGGGAGGGAAAGATGCGATTGCTAGACTGGGTAAGATATTTACTCGCCCTCTCGCACGGCTCAATCCACGGGCGCTGCTGCGCTCGTTGCTCTACCTGCCCCTGAACCTCATTCCTGTGGTCGGGACGGCGTTGTATATCTTCATGCAAGGCAAAAGAGCGGGGCCGGTACTTCATGATAGATATTTCCAGCTTAAGGGCTGGGACTCTACGATGCGAGAGGAGTGGGTGAAGAAAAACCAGGCCGCGTATACTGGGTGGGTAGACTCCATTTCGTTCTCTTTTCTTTCCAGTTGCCATCCGTTGAATGCTGACAGTCACCTCAGACTTGGGATCGCAGCTTTTGTATTGGAAATGATACCATTTGCCTCGATCGCATTTTCATTCACGAACACTGTTGGTGCAGCTCTTTGGGCTGCGGATTTGGAGAAGGCAACCAAGTAACTGATTAACTATCTAACTACAGCAAACTCAACTAACCGTGAAACATGTCAAGCCCAGAGGGCTGGATTCAGTTGTGGCGCTCTTTATTTAATGTGTATAAAAGATAAACTCTTACAAATTATTGTTTGACTTCTACATATGTATATTTCCAAGGCTGTGAAACGCTGAGTGATTACCTTTGTCAATCATTAGTTTCCGAGAAGGTGCATCCCTGATTATCCCGAACACCCATAGCGACATTTTTCTTAAGATAGCAGAAGCTATAATTGACAAATTGTTCAAGACCCCGGGCATGGTCATCCACGTTACTGCCATGTCCCCACGCCCACAGATGGTTGGTTCTCTCGGGGGGTTGATCAAGCTTAATAGGCTACTTGCCGGAAAGACATCCCGGGGACGTAGACTTGGATCTTACTATAGAGCGTTGAATATTCCTTACTCGAGACTTCAGAAATTCGAAAGACTTTGCTTTGCATCTCTTTTGAGTTTTTCGACATATGAGTAGCCATCCAACTTGTAAATCAAATGTACCGTTAATTCTCTGCCATTGAGTATTACATAGATATTGGTTAGGGCTTGGTGGGTTACACAATATTAGCACCTATATGATGAAGCCGAACTTACTAAATTATACACAAATATCGGCTGTATAAAGATACACCGAAGCACAGGGTTTAGAATCAATAGGGATTTCAAATTAACAATATGTGTGTCAATAAGAGTCAATAAAATAATGAAAATTGAGCTTTCTCTCTAACCCGGAGATAATCAACGAGAATATGGCTCTTCCATGCAGTTATTCTGCCTTGAGGTGCATAGCACAATCGCTCACAGCGAGTGTCTTCGATTATTCTCCCGCATATAAGGACTTGATCTCATGAAATGAGCTTGGCACTGATATCTAGTTAGTTTTTGAGCCTTACCTATCTATACTTACGCTTAAGCTTAGATAATTTTTAACTTGCGCGCTCGGGCGTAGTATGTCAACACCAACCCGTTGTCTATGTGTGCTACGTCTTGTCTGAATTCGCACGCAAGAAAATATTGGGTTAAGATAAGCAACCAAAGATAAATTAAGACTCTAGGGTAACACAGCTTAGCTCATGAGATGTGAGTTTCCCCGTCTCGGCGAATCAAATCCAGAAGCCCTGATGGGTGTATTGCAATGCTCCATGGTCAAGGGCCTACACCATGTATGTGCTTTGGCAGAGAAGTCCAGTGTCACCCCCACAGTTAACCCGCATCTCCAACCTTTCTATGCTGCTTAATTCCACCTATCCTATATTTATCGATCTTTCCTTGCTCCCGGGACCCGGAAAGTGCGCTTGTTGAAAACAGGAAAGTGCGACCGGATGCCTCGTACTTTCCATGTTGTAAGCAAGAAAGCAGTTCTATGCATATGACGATTCGTATAGGTCATTCAGCAGATGCCATTCACAGCACTTTTTCAAACTCCACAAAACAAAGGTCAGGTGGCAACACCAGGGTCTCGAACTTCTCGCGAGGAAAGGGGCTCGTTTCGCCCGTCGCTTTGTATCCACGACGCGTATACCACGAGATAAGCTGTTGCCGGTTCGAAAGAGCGTTTAATCCCAGAGTTGTAACACCCCAAGTCCGTTGACAATAGTCTTCAGCGTATGCCAAGACCTGACGCCCAATGCCGCCGCGCTGTTGACTCGTATCAACGGCAAGCATGAAAAGCCGAGCGTGGTTTGCGTCGCGCTTTGAAGTTCCGATTGAGCCGACGAGCGTATTTTCATCGTTGGTTGCCATCAGCATAACACTGTCTGGTTTGGTGATCATGGCCAAAACCTCTTGGATATCCAGGCGAAAGTTCGATGAGAGACCTAGATCATCTGTCCAGCCTTGTCTGCTGTCCTCGGCACGGAATGCAGATTCCACCAACTGCTGGAGTTGAGCCGCGTCCTCAGCGGTCGCGAGGCGAAAATTAAGCTCGCTCATTTTTTGGTCGAAGAGATGTCCAGATGTTTCAAATTTCGTGACCTGTGAATTCGTGAATTATATTAGGGAGATTTCGGTACTTAAATATCTCCGCGAATGTGGTAGTCGGTTAGTCCAAAATCAAGCCATGTAGTAGGGCGCGAGGCTGGCGGAAAATCCCGCAAAGGGCGTAAGATTTGATTTGCGAGATGTTGTGCTTCTCTTGAAAAAGTACCGATAACGACATTTACAGATGGATAAAATGGTAAACATAATCAAACAGACCACCGTATATATATAAAAAAAGAAACAAGCTAATTTATGTTAGCAGCGTATGGTCTGAAATTGACTCTATGGGAACCCCTGAGCCCAACTAAGTAGGCCCTCCCGTATTATATTGGGATATACTTATAGAACAAGAGATAGAGGAAAATCATACAACGGTATTTACCTCGATGCAGAAGAACTCGAGGCAGAAGACCTCGAGATGTATGTCAGAAGTGTCTGGTGCAGGAGAGAAGGGGGTTGACGCAGATGACGTCATCCATCGAGATCCCCAGGGCCGTCCAAACATCCAAACGCTTGGACCACAATCCCTTTTGAAGGTTGTCACCTCTCTCAAGACAGCGCCAACATATCAAAAACCTCCATCATGACTACAGCTGCGCTATTTGGCTGCACGGGGGCAGTTGGCTCTCAGATTCTGGCTACACTCCTCGCGTCAGACTCATTTTCAACAGTGAAGACTATCTCCAGAAGACTCCCTAAAATAAAGTCAGCTAAGCTCGAAGCACTCGAGGAAAGCGACACCTCAAAGTGGGGAGGCATGATCTCATCTCTATCCCCCAAGCTATCAATGGTTTTCAATGCGGTCGGTACTACAAGGGCAACAGCGGGCAGCATCAAGAACCAGTGGAAGATCGATCATGATTTATGTGTTGAGAATGCTCAAGCAGCTAAGGAGGCAGGCGTGAAGACGTACATTTATATTTCTAGTGGAGGTACTAGAAGCTTCCTCTGGGGCTGGGTTCCATACTCGAAGATGAAGGTTGGCGTGGAGGATGCCATCAAGGAGCTTGGGTTTGACAATGCTATCATTTTGAGACCGGGGATGATTATTGGAAGGGATGAATCCAAGTCTTTCATTTAGAAAAGTTTGTCGAGGGTCTTCAGAAGCTGGGACAGGGTATCCAGGACAAAGTTGGTATGGCTGTGCTGATCAATATTTGAATGTTTCCAAAGATTCAGAGCTAACTCGTGCGAGCAGGACAAAATCAAACCACTATTGGCAGAGCAGCTGTAGCAGCTGCTCATATGGTCGAAGAGGGCAAAGCCCCATCGAACTATTGGGTTCTGGAACAGGCTGATATTGTTAGGCTCGGCAGAGATGAGTGGAAATAGTAAGGCAGATTAGAATACCAGATGTTGGGAAATGGTGCTTCTTTCTAATCTAGGAATTATCTGTGTATAAGAGCGACGTAAGAAGAAAAATAACAAATCAATGGCAAAATTCATAAATTTATGTACACAAGGCACTAGCCAAAAAGGAATTTCCCCATGGTATCAATAATTATCAACAATAAAAAAGGACAAGGAATTCACTCCAATCATCACAAATACAGACATGCCTTTTACACTCTGCGCTTCTCTCTGATTTTTTTATTTCTTTATGACAGGGAAAACAGAAAATAGAAGCATTAGAATCCAAAGCGAGCACAGCGAGCTTAACAAAGACTATAGCTGGAGTCCGTGGATCGTTGATCCTTTTTACAGTGCTGAGCAGCGCGCTCCATAGGAGGATAAACAATGTAATTTGCACTTGGACTATATCTTGGGTTGGAATAACCCAAGTCTGAACGCATTGCAACCCAGGAAGGCAACTTCAAAAGAGTGGATCCAAATACGCGGCCGTGGATCGGCTCGGAATAGCCCGTTCATCCCGCGATGTAAAACCAAACACCAGTCCTGCTGCAAATCAAATGTGGCAGCGAGTGATGGTCAAATGGTCAAATGGTCAATCTACCTTGAAAATTTCATCCCATTCACTGCTCTTCTTAATAAGCGAGTCAGGGATTCCTGCACCAATTCATGGACTCAATAACTCGCCTGGTTGGTGGATACCTCGTATAGGTTCTGAATGAATCCAAATTTGGGTTAGCGTCAACAGGAAAGTGGAAACTTCAAACAGGCTCTGGGCCTATTATTGGGGAGTTAAATTGTTAGATATAGGTACAACATAGGGGTCCTATTGGGATCGCATATACGGACACATTTATGTGCGATCCTTGGGTTCTAATCGCTGTGGTGGCTTCTCATCATGGGACCTCTGTATGCAGGATCATCTTTTATTGACTGGTCCTGGCCTACCTGATCGCAGTGCGTGGCTTGTTACGTGAGACTGGGTAAAGGCGCCCCAATCTCATCATTGGCTTAGAATGGCTAGACCCTTCCCCTCCTCAAGTAATACCCCGGCGGCTTTCGCTCCGTGTTTTCAGCCGCTCCAATGTAAGATTTACCATCGCACCATTCAAAAAGCCTGTCTTTCCCTAGTTTCCATTGGAAAAGGGAGGAATCAGCAAGTTTGAAAAAAAAAGCAGCGAATAATTCATCCCTGGCTTGGACCAAGCTAAAACCGAGATATCATCAAATGGCTACAGTTCAAGGCGAGGGCGAGTATAATTTGCAGGAGGCATGGAACAAGGCGTGCACTTCCTTCGCCCAAACAACCAAAGCCGACCTCACTACAGCGCCGAAATTCTCTGTCGACGAAGTCCTTGATCAAATTCGTGCGAAGCAAGATGACGATGATGAGAAAAACAACAAGTACAGGGCTGCGAAAGATGCGATTAGCAAGACATTGAAGTTTGTCATGGTTCTGGGTGGGATTGCTGCCCAGGGCGCAAGCATGGTGAGTGATTATTATTACTTTCAACAGTGACATTGCTAATAGTCATTGCTTAGGTGTTTGCACCCGCGGGTCTCTGCTTCAATGCAATTTCATATCTAATCAACACTGGAGCGAAATTCAAGCGCATTTTTAGCAGCCTCGCAGAGCTGTTCCGCCGCATCTCCGACGTGCTAGAGCGCTGCAAAATCTATATGCGCTTGCCCGCGGATGCGGTCGATGTAGCCCTCCGCAAGATTATTAATGAGGAGTTAGTATGTTTTGTCGACATTTGTGCGCTGTCGATTAAGGTTCTCAAGGGACACAAGGTCTTTATTGCGCTCAAGGTATTTACTCTCGACAGCGACGAAGGCGTGAGCGGCCAGCTGGCTCGCCTGACCACCCTAGTTGAGCGCGAGTCTCAGATACGTGAAACACTAGGGTTTGAGTCACAGAAGACAAGCGAGAGAAACATTATTGAAAGCAGGGATAGCACCAGAAAGATAAATGTGACAGTCGATAAGTTGCTTAACTTTGAGAAGAAGAGAGATGCAGACACTGCGTCAAAGAAGCTCCTAGAGAGTATCGATTCCAGTCTCGATAACCCTAGCGAGGCTTTCAAAGTCGTTCAAACCACTTTCCGACGCCTCTTGGGCGACCAAGTTCAGGGGAGCGGACAGTGGCTTCGGAGTGATCCACTGTTCACGGCGTGGACGAGCACCGAAAAATCATCGTTTTCCGTCTTTGGCATCTCCGGAGATGAGGGACATGGCAAATCGTTTCTCTTTGCAAGCATTGTCAAATACCTACAAGAAGCACAACCTCAGTCCGAAAGGGATATGAGGTGCATTTCCACTGCCTACCATATCTTTGACAAAGATAAAAAACAGATATCCTTGGTCCAGGCCCTCAAGGTCCTCGCGTGGCAGGTCGCGGACCAAGATATTGTTTACCGCAAAGATATGAGTTCCGTGAAAACAACTGGTATCAACCAGATAGGAAATCTTTGGGACATTCTCTTTTCCAAGTCGTACAAGACTGATTCAACCTTCTTGCTCCTTCTGGATGGCATTGACCAAGTAGACAAAAGCGAACTGAAGGATTTTGTCCAGGTTTTGGAGGAATTACTGGCTACCTCTGGAACCTGGCCACACTTCAAGCTCCGCATTATCATCACTGGGCGGAGTGACACAATGAGCAAGGTCAAAGGTCGGCTTGGTGGAGGAATATCGACAATTGATGTGGCATCCGAACACAACGATGATGTGGAGAAGTTTATTGTTGACCGAATGAACAAGATGGAGATTCTGAGCGGCTCGTCGGATCAGGTACTTTCTCTTCGACGCGAGATCTTGCAAAATTTGAAAACCCAGACCCATGGCGACTTTGTCAATATCGGCCTCCTGCTGCATGAGATCAGCGGCAAGCAGCGACCTGGTGAGATCAGGGATATTTTATCTCGCTCAGGAGGCAAAAGATCCGACACTATCGCGAGAAAGATTGAACTCCTGAACGAGACACTCAGTGAAGAAGACATATCTGACCTAAATCTTCTCCTCACATGGGTTGTCTTCTCCTCTTCGCCCCGAAATCTGAGGTTCCTGGAGGAAGTCCTCTTCTTGAAGGCCGGGGAATCTTCTCTTCGGCCTCTAGCGGAGAAGATAGTTGACCAATATTCCTCCCTCCTCCAGATTATGGGGGAACCGCATCCCACTACCAAGATCATTCCAGATAGCTCGAACGTGTTGCTAGTCTCCGACTCAATAGAGGAGTTCCTCCGGAGCAAAGATGAGTCCGATAACGCCGAAGACGCCCCAGACATAGACCATAATGGCGGTATCAACGAAGTCGAAGTCAGGATTGTCCGTCGGTTCTTGGAGTCGGTCTGTGATCCGACTCTGTTCTCCAAATTCGGATTCGAAGAGTTCTTCCAGCGCAAACTCAAAGGGAAAACCGCTCTGGTCGGAGTTGACATTGACACCGCTCATTTAAGTATACTGTCAACTTGCTTGGAAGCCATTCACCACCAGAAATCTCCAGAATTACCCTGTCTGCTCATGTATGCGTCTTATTATTTCACCGACCATCTTAAGCAAGTGGACCCTTCAATGACAGAACCGCAACACAAGGTGTCTCTTGGTCCGCAATTGGTCAGTCTATTTACAGACGAAAAAACAATCGAAAAATGGTGGAATTCAACTGATGATTGGCTACGGCGCGACTGGATCTACGGAGACGAATATGCTGAAGTTGCATTGAAGTGGCTTCAGGACTCTGCGGTTACCAAAAAAATCACCGATGATCAAAGAAAGTGGGTGAAAAGTTTGAGTTCGAAATCGGACCCTGATGCAGATATTCTGGAGCACATTGCTAAATTTATCGCCCGTGTCTGGTTACAATCGGGTGTTGATACAGAGGATCTTGCCAGCTGCTTCGCTGCACTCCATGGATATATCACAAAGGTATGTCTTTAGCCATGTCTCACAAACTCTGAAATTGGAAGGCTTGGAACTAATTGATTCGTCAGATTGAGAACCGCAAAAGCCCCCAAATTAAAAGATCAACCAGTGACCCGACCCCCGAAACTATCAACGCCTCCCAAATTTCTGATGCCGCCGAATGGGCTCGACAGAAGCTTGGACTGGATAGTCTAGGATACGAAGAAACTCGCAACCTAGCGCGCACATTAAGGGGGTACGGTAAATACACAGAGTCCATTGAACAGTTCAAGCTCTCGTGCTCGCTCCAGGAGTACAACTGGTTCTCGCAATGGGGTCTTGCGACCTCATATTCCTGCCAGAAGGAGTTCGCGCTTGCTATTGAGACCATAGAAACCGCGAAACATACAATCAAGTGTGGTGAGGCACGCGATGATGATTATATGTTGGTAGAACTGGACCGCGATATTGCGAGGTACAACGAGGAGTTGGGGAACAGCGACAAAGCGTTTGCAATATACGAAGAAATGCTGCGGAATGATCCGAGTGACTACGAGGTTGTGTTAGAGATGATGATACACTTCTCCAAAGACAAGGACACCGAGGGCCTGCTCAAATTCCTTGATTCACTCAAGGCTTCCATAGATGGTTTAACTGGTCTAGACAGGCGGACCCAGGCGTTCCACCAGCACTACGCCAACGACGAATACCACGAGGCAATGCTGGCTCTAGTATCCGACAGTAAAACCTTTGATGCTATCTTTGAAAGCTATCAGGCAGCCATTGTTGCCGCCAAAGAGCAGCTCACCAAGGCGACCAATGAGGGTCACACGGACGAGGAAATGTTCCACCGAGCCTGCCAAGCGCTTCTCATGCATAACCTTGCGCAGCTTTGTTACAATAATGGCTCCGAGAATGTCGAGCGAAGGGAATTCGCCATCGAACAATGGGTACGCATCCTACAGATTGAGGAACTCCCCAGCGAGACATACGTCTCAATCACAAAAGGCTTGGTCTGCACAAAGCTCGCAAACGTCTGTTTCCATGAGGCGATGCGGGATGCAAGCACTGCGCCTACCTATCTAGAGCAGTTGGACCAGCTGGCCACATTCAAGCCAACATTTGTTGACTATGAGGGGCGCTCCGCAACCTACCCAACAGAGCTTGTCGCACGATACCATGCACTCCGAGGTGACGAAGAAATGGCCAAACATGCCCTGCGCACTCACATCAAACGCAATATCGATATTCTTTCTGATGATGATCCGTCAAATGACTGGCAAGGATATCAAGGCCTTGCAAGATATCTCATGTTCGCGGGCCAGGATACAGACAGCCTCGCCGCTTGGTCGTTGATTGTTCCATATGACGACGAAGAGATCAATCAAGATTCTTCGGGAACCCAAACAGCATATCAGAAACGCAAAGGGCCCCTGTGGGAACAATGTGATGGCTGCGGTACTTCTTTCCCGTACGCCGATAATATATATATGTGCAGAGAGTGCGACTATACGGAGTTTGACGAGCCCTGTTATATCAAGCTGCGCGCGGGAACCCTAGAGAAAAAGATTTGTGATAAGGAGCATGAAATGCTGCATGTTCCGCCATACGATGCCGCCGAGCGCGACAGAGTTGGCGAGGGCAACGTCCAGGTTGGCGAGGAGATCATGCCAGTTAGCGAGTGGCTCCAGCGCCTCAAGGAGAAGTGGGATATTCATTCATGATTTTAGGAATGTAAGAACCTTGCCACTGTTAAGCTGAGCTCTGGTAATAGCTTTTCGTCTTGTCTTTTTCTTTGCTTGTAGATGTGTCGAAGTGAATTCAATGATTAAACAGCAAAAGAATTAGCTGATGTAGCATAACGATACCATACAGGTTTTCAATGAAGATCAGTATTGACCGTTGAATAAATATATCCTTAAATCAACCTCATATCCTAAAGGTTCTAGCGGTTAGACCATCCATTGGTGTACTTAAGCTACATTGGTTAGTTTCCATTAGGATTAATCGACTTTTATTACTATCACAACGTCTCGCGGGCCACGAAAGTATCATAGCATAATATGCACAACACGTGAAGTTCCATCTCACTTCGCACTTCTTTGGCCCCACAAACATGAAATGCCCAGAGTTGTAGGGGCTCAGCCACATATTGGCTACGAGATGGATCGTCCGGGAACATTGCTATGTTGGGGCCGTTGAACCTGTCGATCATTTATGCGGGGATTATCACTAACTCCAGAAATAGATCCAGAGTCATACTCGAAGAAATTAAACATCTGCATCATATTATACTTCATCTCGTGATTTCCTAGACGTAGGAAATTAGCAGAATCCTTGTATTAAGGGTAGACCTATACTCGGCGAGTGGGATGGCCCAAAGGTCATCGTAGAGTCTTCTCTCTTGCTTTGAACGCACCGTCATAGATGAGTCCCAAAACGAGAATACGAGAATTTCTAGATGATCTATTCCTGAATTGTTCTTCTAACCCTAAACAGAACTATGATCGGCATCACTCTCAGCACCTCCACTGTATCGACAACAGACTACGTACCAATCGCCTGTATCATCCACTAAGTAGGTAGTAATAGTTATCGTATTCGACCGTTCGGGTTGGAATCATAGCCCTATTGACGATGCTGATCTCTCGTGATGGTTTCTATTCTAGCTTCACTCTGTACGATACGAACATTGGCATCGATAAAGTTACATCTTTCACTTTATTAATAGAAGACTCAATCCCATCTGGGGAAGATATATAAACAGCCACTTCGCCTCGCTTCTACACTCTTCATCATCCTCTCCAATACAATCGAATCTCAATCTCAATATCAAACACCCAATCCACATTTACACTTTCAACTCTCTATTCAACCCATCCAACTATACCCATCCAATTATTCAAACTTAACCTCCAACTTTCAAAAAATGAAGTTCACCGCCATCACCATTGCCGCCATCGCCGCCGTCCTCCCAATGGCCAACGCCTGGATCTTCACCACCTGCAGCGGGCAGTGGGACGGCGAAGACAACAAGGGCTGCACCAAGTCCTCCTGCAAGGGTGGTGACACCATTGACTGGGAGAACAACTTGTGGTCCGATTGTGTTCTTCGTGTCTACAGCGACAGCTCCTGCAGCAACCAGATTGGAATTGCATCTGATGACTGGAATGATCACTCTTTGAGCAAGAGTATGGGTAGCTTCCGTGTTTCGTCTTGTGATAGCTAGGCTATTTAATTTTGACTGTGATAGATCTGTTTGAAGATCAGGGCTGTGATGGGATACTGGGAAATGGGGGTATTTGTTTGGCTCAATATTCAGTGGTTGATATCAAATAAGATGGGTTAGCCTTGACCTTGATGGATTTCCTTTAGCTAGCACTTGAATTCCAGGCCTTTTGAAATGAGAATTTAGGGATTCTAGAAAAGGTGAGTTATATCTAGACACTAGACACTGGCGACGGATATCATAATTAAGCCGCATACCTAGCCAGGTTATCTGAGTACAGTCTAGCTAGAATATGGAGTGATATGGGGCATGCATCCAATCGTAGACATGCTGCTACGACAGTTTATTAGGCGACGTGGGGTGTCACAGGCGAAGTGATTACTAGGGACCTATGCATTTTAGGTCCACATATGTTTAGCAATATGTATCTTTAGATGATCTTGACTTGGTTTGTGATGTTATAAACTTGCCTTGAACTGCCCAACTCATCTCAATTCACGAGCGGACTCTCATGACTACGCATATGACCCCCAGGAATAAATATGTGCTATCGTTTGGCTCTATGCTTATCATCACCTTGTGCTTCATGATCTCATATACTAGCTTGTAGACCTCAACATTGAGCAGCCACCCGTGGACATGGCTTCGACTCTCGATCTGACCAATCACAATAAACTTTTGAAGTGGGGTTCATTCTCTGCGTAAGGTCTGATTGGTTGGACTTTGTTAAACTTTCCCGTTTCGTGTCACCGCTTATCTAATCTATTGGCCAGGCCGGGTCTAGTTAATCTCGGAACCTTAGAATTCACCTTCCCAAGATTGGAAGCTTGCGGACTGCCCGCTCAGCTTCTTTCTTTCTACTCCTTTTCCGAAGAAGGCACGGTGCAGCCTTAATGATCCTCCGCTTTCTTCCAAGGAGGCAGCATATATCTTGTCTTTAGCTCTCTTGCATTGAGTATCCCGGACCTGTCGTTGACACAATGTCACGTCCAGTCACATCACGACACGCTCAGAAGTATCATGTCAACTTTGGCACATCCAGAGAGCGGGAATTTTATAAGTAATCCATCACCTGTGTTTGAAAACACAACGTTGTACCCGTCCATCGACCTTGCGAGCTATAACACTCGACCAAAGGCCCCGTAGGCTAACCGCACCCCTTGCTTCCCCAGGTATTTACCGCCATACCATCTCAAACCACACGCCCTACAGCACGTTGGGCTTGCTACACTATCAAAAGAACATGTGGCTCAATGCTCGGCGGACCCCGTCCTGACGGCATTCGCCCAACTGGGCACCTTGCGTCTGGATGCGCAGCGTTCGTTGATTTCGCTCTTCGGCCGAAACGAGCAACACGTTCTCGCTGAGGCCACTCGAACCTTAGGGCTGCAGGATTATGGCGACCATGACGCGCGCGATGAGCTTTGGGTCGGGAGCTGTACTATGTCATATGACCGAAGCCTGTGTAAATCGATTATGAATTCTACACCAAATGCGTCAAACGCCAGGGAAGAGGTCTTTGTTGTACCAGACCTTGCCAAAGATGACGCATTCAAGGACCATCCAGACGTAACCGCATTTCCAAACATTCGGTTTCTCGCATCGAGCCCTATTCTCAGTCCGAAAGGCGTGGTGATTGGAGCCTATACGATCTTGGACGACCAGCCTCACGAGCCTCTAGATGCCCGGTCACTTCAGTTCCTGGTTGATATTGCAGCTACAGTCATGGATTATTTGGAAACTAGTCACTCGAAAATCCAGCATTTCCGCAGTGAGCGCATGATGGTTGGCCTTGGAAGTTTTGTGGAGGGAAAGGGTAGCCTGCGCAGCTCATGGGTTCTCGACACCGACGTTCCTCAAACCATGTCTATTGGAATGGAGAATGCAGAGGGGCATGTGAATCGAGAACAGCAAGAGAAGCAACTTTCGCATAACTTGACTAAAGCCGTGGCTAAGAATGGCACTCCGAGTCACCTGCCTTTCCGTCCATACAATCTTCATATCCCTGGAAACAAGACTATGCAAGGGAATAGGGAGAAATACCTGTCACTTTCCAACTCGACCACCAGCAAGAGAGATGCCAAGGCCTTATCGAAACTCAAAGAAGCATCCCAAGCGACTATGGCAATTGGCAACGATCAGTCAAAACAGCAATCACCGAAGGGTGATTATACTGCCAAAGTGAATGAAGCATTTGGACGTGCAGCCAATCTAATTCGCGAGAGTATCGAAGTTGAGGCAGTTGTCTTTTTCGACGCCAATTTTGGCTCCCAGGAAGCTTTAGTGAACAATGCAGAGTCTGACACGGAAGGCAGCAGTTTTGAAAGCTGTTCGTCGGGTGATGAGGCCACACCGCAAAGCTCCCCCGAACCTTCATTCGAAGAATCTTTTGATCCAAAACAGGCTGAAAGCTCAGGCAAAGCTACGTTGAACCCCTGCGAAATACTCGGATTCTCCACTTCGAATGCGTCTAGCGTAAATAATCAATCGATTGACGATAACAAAATCGCATTATCAGAGTCATTTCTTGGGGGGCTTTTGCACCGATATCCCCGGGGAAAGATTTTCAATTATGGTGAAGATGGAACAATCTCATCTGATGATACCAGTGATGGCGTAATCAAACGATTCTTGCGACGTCCTGGGAACAAGAAGTACAAAAAAACACGAAAGTCGCTTGTGCGCCAGGATGCCCAGAGCTTACTTCAGCTCGCCCCCGAGTCTCGAAGCATCATCTTCTCGCCTTTGTGGGATTCGCACAAGGGTAGATGGTACTCAGGGGCTTTGGTGTGGACAAAAGCACCCCACCGTGTCTTCACATCGAGTGATGAGTTAGCCTTTTTCTTAACATTTGGAACTAGTATCATGGCAGAAGTGCACCGACTTGGTGCTCATTTCGCCGATCGAGCAAAATCAGACTTGCTCTCAGGACTCAGCCATGAACTTCGATCCCCTCTGCATGGCATTTTCGGAACAGCGGAACTCTTGAATGACACTATTCTGGACGCCTTACAACGAGGATTTATTCATACGATCTCTTCTTGTGCATACACACTACTAGGCTCGATCAATCAACTCCTTGAGCATGCTAGTATCAACGATGTTCGACCAAACTCTGTTACCAAACCACCCGGTGGTAGCATTCATAAAATTCCTGTCGACCGGAAAGTGGCCACAGCCAGCGGTTCTTCGCATTCTGGAAAAGAATTTGTCGATACTTGTGTCGAACTTGATGTTACTTTAGAAGACACAGTTGAAACGGTCTTCGCTGGTTATTCCTTCTTCAGCAGTTCACGATCCCCTCTTCGAGGTATCGCTGACGCTTCTACCTTGGTTAGCAAACATCCCGTTACACGGGGTGGTGTCAAGGTAGTTTTGGACATTGACCACATCCACAGTTGGAAATTTTCAACACAGGCTGGAGCTTGGCATGTCATCCTCACGAATATCTTTGGGAATGCCTTGAAATTCACTCAAGATGGTTATATCTTCATCTCTATGAAGGCCTCTCCAGTGAAATTCGGAAAAAGAAGCGAGGTCACAACCTCAGCAGTCACAGTGACTGTAAAGGACACTGGATCCGGGATTGACCCGGACTTTCTAAAAAATGGCCTGTTCACTGCTTTCTCACAAGAAGATAGCATGACGACCGGCAATGGTCTTGGGTTGAGAATCACACGACGAATACTCTCATCGCTCGGCGGTGATATCCAGGTCAACTCCGAGAAGAACATTGGCACTGAAGTCGTGGTAACTGTGACCCTTGATCATGCATCTGCGCTGGACAACCTCGACAAGTTGAATAACCACTCTCCCACGATTATGGCGCAAAATCTTGCATGCGCAAAGACCATTGGAATCTTAGGTCTGGGAACCCCTGGATTGGACACAGCTCTGTACACATCCTTACAAAAGCTGTGTCGAAACTGGTTCTCCATGGAAGTCCGTTTAGTTGGCTATTCGCAAACAGAATTCCTCCACTGCGACTTGTACATATCTTCTCATGAATATCTGGATATAGGGAATCAGGAGATCAGGACTATTGCGCCCAGTCCAGGTGCTCAATTCTCTTCGCCTGTCATCATAATATGCCCGTCCCCGAGCACTGCGCACTCAATGTCAGTTGGAGCTCAGAATCGTGGGGATGCACATGTGCTCGAGTTCATTAGCCAACCATGCGGACCGCGCAAGTTGGCCAAAACGTTGGAAACCTGCATCAACCGTCAGCAGCTGCGATTTAATTCCCTAGAAGGCGAAGAAAACGTATCGGCTGGCGCAGCGAGCTTCCCCGCCGATCTCGGTACCGATCAGCCTGGAATGGACTCGTTTGTTAGCACGTCTTCGAACGGAGAGGTCAGCAAACAAGCCACGATCAAAGTGGTACCGGATTTAGAAACATACAATCGGACCTCGGTAGGAACGCTGGAGTCATTGAGACTCTCGCGCGGCAATGTCGAAGGCCCTCTTTATCCATCCGAGGAAATCACCACCATGCGCCACGATAAACCCATCAAAGAGGGAAATGACCCCGTCTCAAACCTTCCAACAACAGTTCTTCTTGTGGATGACAATGATATCAATCTCAGAATTCTTATTGCTTTCATGAAGAAGTTGAACTGCGATTATGTTATTGCGCAAAATGGAGAAGAAGCCCTTGAGGTTTTCAAAGCCAATTCCTCTGTTATTGGGATGATCTTTATGGGTAGGTTTTTGAAAATTAACACCAACATCCTTTGGTAATCTAATACTCTTGGCAGACATCTCCATGCCGATCATGGACGGCCTGGAATCTACTAGACGAATTCGGGAGTTTGAGAAAACACTGGAAACCACATCCCATGTCACAATTGCTGCCTTGACTGGCGTTGCGCAAGCTGACACTCAACGCGATGCGATTGGGTCTGGTATGGACTTATTCCTCACCAAACCCATACAACTGAACAGTCTAGTGCCAATAATCAAAGGCATAATGCCCCCGACCCATGCACTTTGGCAAGACTAGAAATCAATCATCCCGCCTCAATCAACGAGTTTTACGTTCTTGGATATAAGAACAACGTCCATATACGGCCAACCCCCCTGCCAAAGCCCACCATTGCTCATATCAACACACCACCCTCAAACAGCCCGTTCTATATTTGTACATATAATGATATACGAAGTGAAGTACAATCCTCCCATTCATGACATCCAGTTCTTCTTCTGTGATCGAAATAAACTTTCCTGTCAGTCCTTTCTTACTAGGTGGGACCATAGTGTTAATCCAAAGGTCATACTGCCATCGGGTATTATAGGGGGATATTGACTCTTTTGTCCCAGAAAGTTGACAAGATGAAGGGTGACTCTAACTCTAAGCCCGGACATGTGGGCCGAAGATAGTGCGAGCGATGTTCTTTTTCGGGGCTTATTTAAACTTGCATTGTTAACAATATCAATCTGCTAGAGATCTATGAACTCATCCTTTCACATTTTTTCAAAGTATAAGGTGAAAATTGACTGAATGTTCTTTACATTTCATTCAAGGATTTTAGAATGATCGTAATGGTCCCAGCTCTGAATGGGAGTATGTTAATGCTTGTTTGTGAGGTAGAAACAAGCCAGGAAAGTTCAATTTCTATTAAGTCCAAACGCAGGCCCCTAAATATCAAGAAAAGACAGTCATCCCAATAAATAACCTATAAATTTAACTCCCGAACAGACGCAATAGGCAGCATCTCATCCTTCTCTTTTAAAGTCCTCGCCGCATTCTGACCCCATGAACGAGAGAATCTCTCAAGTGCAGCTGTAAGTGCACCCATCTTTGGCTCTATATGCTTCACCCACTGCTGGACAATATAGAGCAAGAATACAAAAAACATGATCAAGATAACTCCAAGTCGGAATGGACCAGGCGTTGGAATATAAGACTCCGGGTCAGGTGTTCCATCTGCTCTTAAAGCCGGCTTAAAGCTCATTGACCTAGGCAGATACAGAAGATAAACCAGAACAGATCGCATTAGTGGTCCGTGTACTAGATATAGCGGGAAGCTGATCGACCCCAACCACAAGAGCACGGAGTGCGAGAGCATCCGTCGCATAAAGGGAGAAAGGATCACGCCAAAGCATATCATCTGTGCCCCAAGACTGGCATAGTACCGGCTGACATTGGCATCTTTTGGGAAGATGACTTTGGCAAGCGATGCAAGTTGGGAAGACCATTCGGTTTGGTCGGCATATTGATCGGGGTACGAACAGATGTAGAGGCCAAGAGCGACAAGGCCATAGGGCAGAACTCTGAAGATTAGGTGTGGCCGGAGGGCTGTCAGGTTGTAGAATGATAGTTCCGCTAGTATCATGCCGGCAAAAATATTTGTACCAACAGTACCTGTAAGAAATTATTAGCCTCATATTTCGAATTGCATTATCATCCCAAACATACCATCCAGGGTTATCCAGCTATAGGTGTATAGGACCATGTGCGCACAGAAGCGGAAAAGTGGCGTGGTGTTTATCAAAGCCAGTAAGGTCATGAATACATATAGAGAGCCACGGAACAAGGGCAGTAGTGCCCATTGCGGTTGGTCGTAGGCATTTTCTCCGTACATCCAAGTTCCCGCTATTTGCCGTATCAGATCCATGACGGCAACGCCCAAAGATGGACTTGGTCGGGGACTTGTCGTTCTGAGCCAGTATGCATCTACCCTTCTACCCAATTGGAAGCCACCAAACTGACATAAAAGCCAGGCTAGTATTGTCATCAAGGCAGCGGGGAAGATCAGTCTCCACTTTCGCCGAAAGGCGCCTGTCGAGAGCGCAGCAAGAGCATCGGCCGTAGCTCCTCGTCGGGCTAACTGGAGTGGTTTTAGGGCATTCACAAACCCGAGTAACACCAGAAAGATGGCTACCCAGGCCTGACCCTGTATGACCAGTCTAAAGAATGGTCGCTGAAACAAAATAGACTTTCCTGTTTCCGCGAAAGACGGCGGGATCAGATATGTCGCAAAGGAAAGGCAGGTATGGCTAGCGACCACAAAAAGAGCGGCAATTCCTCGGAGACCCTATGGAAAAGACCACGCTAGTGAGCGACAGTTACACAGCATGCGGGGGATTAGAAATAATACTTACATCTGCCCAACTACTGGGACGGATGTAAGATGCACATTGCTTGGTCGCCGGATCGACAATGGCCATATTGGGCAGAAGGGTTCATTGCTGGTAATACTGGTCAATAGTATAATGCTGCAGCTGCAGCTCCCCTGGCACATATACAGAAATACCGTTGGTAAATCATGCCTTATTCCGGGAGGGGAGGGGGTCCATTTCGAGAATTTATTTCTCGAAATGAATACGAAAACGTCAATGTGAGATCGAATTTCAATAGTTGACAGTTGATATCCGCTATCCGAAGACGGAAGGGTCCTAGCGGGTTAACCACATTCCACGGCCATTCGCAGATGAATTGGGAGTTGTAAGACGACCAAATAGGAATTTGAGATATTCAATTGGTCTAAAATTCAGGGGTCATGGAGTAAGATAGATTAAGAATTAATGGCCGCTTATGTCTTTTTTTTGGTCATACTCTCATAGTCTTTCAGATATTCTTTTTAGATCTCTTTTCTAGATATTCCCTCCCCTTATTGCCGCTGTAACTAGAAGGATAAGAATAATTAATCACGAAATATAGAATAATATAACGAAAAAGGCGTAAAATATATATGTAACATGGGACAATAAAAGGCTAGAGTTCCCGATCAACGCATGAATTTCCGACCTATCGATTTTATACAACGATCAGAACGATGCGGATATTATATTCCGTAGATGATAATTAAATAGATTTAGACAAAGTAGAAATTAAATATCTAACGGCTTAACCCACATTCTATATCCTTTATGAATATGGAGTACTAATAATGTACTTTGTAGTTCAAGATGCCCCTTTGTCTATATTACGTCACCTGACACTAACCTGATCAGGACATTGTTGACTTCGTTTCAACCTGCGCCTTTTCTCTCTTCTTTTTTTCCACAGTCCTCTGGCAGGCTGTCTCCGCAAATTTTAGTCTCTCACCTTTCGTCTTTCGTTACTCCAAATTCCTCATTCATTCTGTGGCCCTTTGGTACTCCCTTTTGTTGAAAACCTCCCCTTTCTCCGGCCCGGAGATCCAATGATTATCGATTGATAGCTCTCCGTCAGCGATAACAAATGTCCAGCGGGAACTCGGTGCGACATCGTGGCCATGGTCACAGAAAACGTAAACCCTCGATATCCGCCTCCCTCGGCTGATTTCGACCTTCCCGGCCGGCGCAGAGTTCCGCACCCACCGCGATTGGAGTCATTAGCCGGTCCACGCGCGAGAACCCCAAATTCCGCTCCGAGGTCTTCACCTCACTCTCCCCACTCTACACATCACCAGAGATCGCGTTCGCCTCTCCCGCGGTCTCACAACCCTCATGAACGCCCGTGGTCACCCGCTCCGCCTCATAATGGGCCCCCGCAGGGTACGAGGGGCGAATGGAAAACCCCTAGACCTACCGGGCGCCCTCAGCTATACGCCACACTACCTGAAACCAATCCCTCGAACTGCCCCTCGCGAGACGAATACACACGGCCGATGCATCGGAAGGCTATGCCTGCACGGGGGGGTCTGCGTATATCCATGTCGACATCCAGGTTGCATAATAGGCGCCCAAGGACGCAGGAATCTATAGACCGCCGCCCACAGGACTTGAGCCCCCAGGGAGTGCCTCTGTCACGCTTCCCAACAAACGGACCCGCCGATGAGAATCCTCCCCGACCAAGCGTCAATTCGTCCGAGACCTGGCGCTCAAGCATTGAACAAACAAGCGGAACAGAGCGCAGCAGTGTCCTGACCAAGAGCAGCTCGATCACCGATCTCTCACCCGATACTCCCGACGCACCGTATGCGATGGATAATGGGATGAGTGTGGAAGATGCGATTTCCATGTATCTTGATGGCTTCAGCGACGTGACCGAAGAGCCTGGCTCGCCGAAATCCCACACAGGGAGTAAAGCGCCATCAGTGACGCCTCCACCATCACGCGATTCACACCTAGGTGAGGTACACGCACTAGAATTTCCGTCGCTGAGCGACGCTCCGCCGATACCTCCGATGCCAAAATTTACCAATTCGCGGGCCGCGAGGCCAGATTCATTGTTTTTGCCGAACTCGACTTATTCCGAACCCACGCCCATACCACCCATACTCCCCGAATCCGCACCAGAGCTCACACCATTGGAACCTGCACTGTCAGAATATCCTGAACCTGACTCATTGGACCTTGTTACGCCCGATTCTTCGCGCGATGTCACTACCTCCGCACCGCCGGGAACCGAGACGCCCGAGGTGCCTCCTACACACCAACGACAGGCCTCGAAAAAAGTGCTTATTCCTGGATTAGTGCCGCCGCAACTGGGTTCTGGAAATGGCGCTCGGGATGATTACGGATTTCGCAAAGCTACGCAATATGTAAGCCTAGTTGAGTATGAGACATGGAAAGAAACCTACTCCAACCATGTGATAATACGGAGAGCCAAATGGTGTGAATTGCTCAAGGAACACGGGCTACCCACGTCACAGCCCACAACCTTTCCGCCGCAGTCTTCGAAAGTCAAGCGATTTATTCGCAAGGGAATTCCTCCAGAGTTCCGAGGTGCGGCTTGGTTCTATTATGCCGGCGGGTACGAGCTTTTGAACCGGAACCTTGGCCAGTATGATGAACTTGTTGCTAAGGCTATGAGCTCACCGAGTAACGACGACAAGGAGCACATTGAGCGTGATCTCCACCGCACTTTCCCTGACAACCTCCATTTCAAACCGGAGGTCACCGAGCAAGCACAGCATTCGGGGAGCAGCAATCCGAATCATTCTAATGTCATCATGGAGACGCAGATGATTCAGTCCCTACGTCGAGTACTGTATGCCTATGCGCTGCATAACCCGAAGATCGGATATACCCAGTCTCTGAATTTTATTACAGGAATGCTCCTTCTTTTCCTGCCCGAGGAAAAAGCATTCTGGATGCTGCATATCATCGCTGCAGACTACTTGCCTGGAACCCACGAGATCAGTTTAGAGGGTGCCAACATTGATCTCTGGATTCTCATGGTCCTGCTCAGGGATTCCATGCCGGGGATCTATTCCAAGATTGCTGCCATGGGAGGAACCCCGTCCGGACGGGGCAAAATGCCTCCCTTAACAGTGAACTCTCGGCTGCCAGACATCACACTGGGACTGACCAACTGGCTTATGTCGGTATTCATTGGAACCTTACCATTAGAAACCACGCTCCGGGTTTGGGATGTTTTCTTCTACGAAGGCTCCAAGACCTTCTTCCGCGTGTCTTTGGCAATCTTCAAAGCCTGTGAAAAGGACATTCTCGGCGTAACGGACCCCATGGAAGCATTCCAGATCGTGCAAACCATCCCTAAAAAGCTGTTGGATGCCAACACATTGATGGACGAATGTTTTGTACGTCGGCATCGCGTCGGACAAGGTCGTATTGAAGAACTTCGAGCTCAACGCCGGACGGCTATCCGCGAAGAGAAGTTGCGACGATCAGTAGCCTTCGGCAAAGGTCAGCTTCATTCTAAGACGGATGAGTTCCCAGGCCGAAGCCACACACCAACTCCGGGCCTTGAACACCGGGTCGTCGGTTCCTGGCGTCACTTGAAACAACATGCATTTCGATAAGCGAATCATTACCCTGGTGTTAATGTCTGTGATCATAATTGCGAAGTGGCAGGGTTTAGCGAGGGCGGCTCTTTGTCTGTATTATAGGCGTCTCGGCTTTGAAAGGCGAAAGGGGGGAATCGAGCATTTAAAGCATTTTCTTGTATTTGTACATAAAAATCACAAACACATCCAAGTTCTGTGCCAAGCAGGCAACCGACTTGGCAATTCTCAAATCTGAAGCAATCCACCTGGACAGTTTTAGTAGTATCCATATTGATCCATATAGGACTGTAATAATAGGACATTATGACACGACACAAGCTAGGCAAACTATGATTTGTCGCTCGTCCCCCTCGTTCTGCTTCCTTCGTTGTTCTCACTTGGCTTTGTGATTGCAAATTTCTGGCGTTTCTCCCCTTTTTTTTCGCTTTTTTGCTCTAAATTAAATATTTATGGTTGTTGAATCTAAGAATATTGCCTCCACTACGTCATCCCTCAATCTCCAATCTCGAAGCCGCGCGTTGAACGTGCACTACTTGACACCCGGATTTTCCTGGATACCCCCCGAATGAGTTCTGTCAAAAGAAGAGCAACTTGGTATTCAGCCATGGCATCATGATTGTGAAAATCTCACCTAAAGTGGTCGTAAAGATCGGATCTCATATCAACTTGAGGCTGAAAATATGATCCATATTACGCAAAATACGGGATCCGAGGTATTCGCACGGAGGTCTTTACGATACCTACCATGCTGAATATTTCATGCACTGTTTCCTGATGGAGAAGTTGTTGATTGAGTTGAACTTGTCCTCTTGCAAAGGCGGAGGGCAAACTTTCTTGGGAGTTGGAGAAGAATTTGAAATAATAAAGAGTTTGAAGGGATGAAGAGTATATATTTAGAATGTGGGCGTAATTAAACACAATAAACCACAATGAGAGACTCATATGTAATTACGAATTACAAAATTGATAAAATATAGCAATCTGTGCTCTGTACGCAAATTTTAGAAGATTGGATTGAGTACGGAGGTCGATGCTAATAATTTCTGCCCTCCTTTTTATTTGCTTTTTCGAAAAATACACTAGCTTGTAATGGTGGTGTATGACTAGACATAGTTGCTGAAGAAGAGAAAGCACCCTCTCACTAACACCATTATCAACAAAAGATCTTTAATATTACGTGTATGAATATCTTTCAAAGCCTAGAAGAAAGCATGGTATGAATTGCCTTGGTAGTAGATATTAGCTTATATCAAGAGTATATTCTCCTATGTTAAGATAATGATCACGTCAGAGCGCTGTCTCTGCTAGTCAGCTTAGGGGAGAGGGCCCTATATATTACGCCTCCTATTAAAATTCCCGGCCATAGGGGCCCTAGGAAGGTACCCCGGTAGGGGGGTAGGTAGTACTACTCTATAGTAGTATATTGAACTACGTATTTAAATCTATTAAATCGAGACAGAAGAGAAACGCTAGATTAAAACAACCTTACTCTATTAGGAATAAATTAATACTAGTGTTAAAATAAGAGGGCAGAAATTATTGGTACCGACCTCCGTACTCTGAGATGCAATGGAGAAGTTCTGATTGACACTACCGCACCCCCTTCCTTTCTCAACCCTCTCTCGTCTTTTCTCACAGTCTACATGTTCCCCTCTTCTTTCGCTCTCACTCTATCTGCCATATCTATTGTTTGTATCTT